>CAJQUW010000899.1:0-40877 GCA_907163375.1 Prostheceraeus crozeri | reverse complement strand
GTAACCTCCAAGCAGCCACCATGCCCATATTGATGAAATTTGCGAATAATAGCTACCACCATTTCTTTGATCGCAGCTGAGGCCCATAATCCGAAAGAAACCTGTCCAATAGGTCAACTCCGCCCATGTGACAATTATAGGAGGCAATCATAGCTGGTTGTTGAATTGCAGTTCTCTTCCTATTACTTCGACTCCAGCGTGTCGCCTGACTGATAGGAGTAACGCCCTCATTTGAACTGATAACTATAACGGGGGTATTGCCGTTCCAGTGGCAGACCACGGCTGAACAATCACTGTAATTTTTATGAAATCCTCTCTGAGATTTTGCCATCGCCTCTTTTGATATCAGAGGGCGTTTTTCTATTCTGTTGCGCCTGACAGCACCAGTACAACGTAGACGGTTTACTTGAAGTTGTTCTCTAAACATGTTAGTAGAGGAAGAAAAATTATCCATGTAAAGAACATGGTTTGCTTTACAATCAATGCCCTGTGTGAGTCGCTCGGTCACTTGTTCACCAAGGGGAGAACCTGGGATAGAAGAATTTGATTTGCCAGTGTACACTTCAAAGGCGAACGGAAATCCCTGTGAGCTACAATAGTCGTGGGAGCTAAAACGCGGCGATGCATCTGGATGAAGCAGGTTCGAACCTGTGTATGTTTTCCAGCTTTACTACTTTGCATGAATAGTTTCATCTGCCTTTTTGACTGAGACTAAGTTCTTAGACTATATATATGTACTCTTAAGTTATAATTGACATATTTCTTTTTAATAATTGCTTTAACTAAAGATTAGGTCAAACCTTTATCGCTGGGGCATAAATTTGGTAATTTCTATGCCGCCAAATACCTCACAATATTTTATTTACATAAGCCTATAGATAGAATAAAGCAGAATGAAATCACAAGACTGTCCATATATCAACTCTGGCAGCATTAGTTAGAAGGAAGGTTGCACAGACATCTACACTTACCATGTAAAGCAGCAAAATTTTTGTCACAGGACGTTCTTATTCAGATCAAAACAAATCTTTCACTGCTTTTCAATTTTTTGAATTTAAGCGAAATATGTAAAATGGTAAACTTTAATTCTGATTATCAAAGTGGCAGACATTACTATTCATATCAGATTGACAGGCAGACCAAGATATTTCATCATAAATTCTTCCGAAATATTTTGTCAGCGATCTAATTTGTATAGGCCCAAGGCGCCAATGTTCCACAAGTGGAACATTTTGAATTTGTCACTATATTTCGAAAAATATAATAGGAATGAAATATTTTTGTATACAGCATACCTATATGAAGAGGCATACATATCATAAGTACCTAAAATCTGAAAACCAATCAATTGCTTTTGCTTAACCCTTTAGGGTTTGTGGTACATTTTTATACCACCAACAATGTATTCTTTTGTGATCGTGTTTCGGCTCTTGTTTCCCGTTATCATTTACCATATCTAACAACTTGGTAGAAAATGCATTGAAAAAAAGCTGTGACTAGTTTGTTTTACAAAATCAATTATTTTCTAGTGGATACAGACGATGAAATTGTACATTTTTTTCATTATCGACTTTTTGGGAATTGCATCGGGTAAGTGTTCATGTCATCTGCCTCTTTCAGGTTCTAGTAACTTTTCTACCACAATTTTGGTAAGATGATAACCTGAAAAAACATAATTGGTCAAGACATGAGCTGATAATTTGTTCGTTTGTGCAAAATTGAAATAGAACACGTAGGTGGTACAAATATATACCACTAAGCCTTAGAGGAAAATTATGCAAAATAATGAAATATTCACGAATGCTAGTACATGTTCTGAAAAATGTATTGCTAGGTACTTGACATACATCCAAAAATCCTAGATACGCTTTTGCGTCTATGACGCTCCACCAATGTAGTTTTTGGCAAAATTTTTTCTTCAGGGACTCGACCACACACTATTAGCATCGTTATTTCGAAGTTGTTCCACTAGGCTATGTCCGTTTCTGTGGTGCCTATGCCTCAATTATTATTTATAGTGTAGATGTTTTCTTTCTGTGACATTATACATTGAATCTTCTAAATAATGTAGAGAATCAGAAAATGATTACAAGTAGCTGCTGTTTCAAATTTGACTTCTTATTTCAGGTGATGACGGAAAGAATTTTCATCACCAAACGATCTGTTGGTCGACAGGCAATACAATTGCTTTTCGCCGATGATTCCGATGAAGAGCCTGCCCATGTTGATGAAGAGGATATGTCTCTCCTTGAAGCGGACTATGACGCCGGATTGGACGAAGCCGTCATATCGACTTCACAAGCACCTGAATCTGATGAACGACCTACTACTTCAACTATGACAGGACCCAGAGAAACCCTCTTCTGTAACTCATGGAAGACCAAAGCTAGTCTTCAACCCAATCCATCGTTCTCAAAAACAATTGAACATGACATTATTCGGTCTGACATCCTTGAACTGAACTGGCCATATGAAGTATTTCTCAAAGTTTCTGGGTTGAATCAACTTATTGGTGACATACTAATTCCCCAGTCACACGAATACGCGAAACAAAATTGGAACGTTTTTTCTGTTGAAGAAGAAGAAATGAAGGCCTTCGTGTGTATTTGTGTTCTAATGGGCCTGCATGTTCTTCCTGAAATGAGGGATTATTGGTCCACTGACAAAGCAGTTGGTGTTCCATTTGTGAATAATATAATGACCCTGGCAAGATTCGAAGCAATTAGAAAGAATCTGCACTTCTCTAACAATTGGGACGCCACCCCTAATGACCGTGCCTACAAGATTCAGGCGGTTTTAGATCATTTCAACATGCACTTTCAGGATGCCATCAGCCCTTCAAAATCCCATTCAATTGACGAGCGAATGATAAAATTTAAAGGTCATAACATCATGAAGCAATACATCAAGAACAAACCATCAGTGCGCTAGGGATTCAAAATGTGGGTCAGAGCTTCGGCAAAGACAGGCTATGTCTTCGAATCTCACCTGTGCACCGGAAAAAAGCCTGATGAATTCTCCGACGCTTCACATACACTTGGCGAATCGGTGGTTCTGCAACTGTCACAAACATTAGAGATAAAGGATGTGTTTTAGCGTTTGACATTTTTTTCTCTTCGGTTCCCTTGATGGAGAAATTGCATGAATATAGCATCAAGTCGGTTGCAACCATCAGAAAGAACAAGAAGCACTTGCCCCAATTGAAAACTGACGCAGCGATGAAGTCTGGGGAAACATTTGGCACTGTCCAAAGCAATGGGAAGGTGGCATTTATCCAATGGAAGGATCGACGGTGCGTGTGCGCTGTATCGAATTACTTGACGCCTCATGGAGCAACCTCTAAACAGCGAAAAGTCAAAGGATCGGCACAAAAGGCAGAGGTTGACATCCCGATAATGATAGCCATGTACAATTGCTACATGGGGGGTGTGGACATCTCTGATCAAGGGAAAGAATGCTATGAAATCGACCACCGAAGCCGGTACAAATACTACCTCAAACTATTCTTCGATCAAATTTCAAATGCCTACATAGTGTACAAGCAGATGAAAGACGTCCCTTCCATGTCATCGAAGGACTTTCGATTGAAGATTGTTCATGGTCTTGTAGGACAATTCTCATCAAGATCCAAACCGTGGTTCGAATCGGCAAAGTCGAAGAAAAGAAAATTGCTCCAACCATCATCCAATGGTATTCCTCACCTTCAAATTGTCAAAAGCAATAGAGCATGATGTAGGTTCTGTTCTTCAAACGAAAGCGACTGCCGAAGTAATGTATTCTGCAGGATCTGTGACGTTGCTCTATGTCTGAATAGTCAGAGGAACTGCTACTCATGTTATCATGAATAGTTTCATTCCCCTATTGTTTGATAGGCCTAAATTTGGACACAACACACGAATGATAATGTATATTGCTAATCATCATCAATCATCGATTGATAATTTTTTTGAGTTGTATGTGAAAAACAGGCATTTCTCCAACAAATGTAGTGCTCTGAATTACACAATAACATGAGGGGTTTGGTATATTGCACAACATCAAAATACAATTTTAACCATGCCTACGTAGGTACTTGCATTAAAGAGCGCAACAACAATTGCAAAAAAACTATTGATGATATTTCATATGAAAAGGGTGACAAAAATTTGTGTGATTAACGAAAACTGGGATAAAACTCATAACATGCAGTGTGGCTATGTCGCAATATTTTAGCGAGATAGTATTGAATTGACTTGGATGTATTGATGTATACACACAGATCGCAAGCATAATTTCATGCAACGTATGCTATATTCAGATGATATAATGTGATTTGTGACTTTGTGTCATGCAAGATAATTCCATTTTGATTTCCACTTCAATTGAATTACTATCTTTTGATTTCTCTATGTTTTACTTATAAGTGAATTATCTTTTATAAGGAAACCGGCTTTATATTAAGACAAAGTCACTGCGTGGCCAAATTTTTCTCCTTGTTCATATGTGTGTCCATTGCAGAAATTCTCTAAAAATATGTCCTCAAAGATGTCTTGTAAAACCGATAGAAATTCTCAGGTTTTTCTAAGGCTGGTTCAGTCTAAGCCAAAATTAAATAACTGACAAGCCGGTTTCATGCCGCCGGACAATTAGTACAGGATTTCAGATTTGTTAAGTGAATCATAAGAATCCAGTGATATGACGAATTTAATACGTGCGTTGAATGAATGTTTACTGATATTTCATTGGTTGTTTTCGTTCTGCTGAATAGCGGACGCCTGACGATAGGGAAGAGGGTCAGGTGGTCGGCTTATTGTTAACAATCGATAGTTGTACTTTAAGAATCAGTAGCGCAGCGCACGCCGTATATTTTTCTCAATTCCGCGACGAAGCATCGCCGCGGAAGACAAGAGACGACTCGTCAGAGCGTTCAGGAATCTTGAGGACTACCTTGTTTTGGCTGATCAACTGGGTATCAAACGATCAAGTGCAAGAAACATCGTTTCAAAAGCCATGCGCACTGAAAAATCCCGAGGACATTCAAGAGACTCGTAGAGGAGGTAGACATCATATCAAAGTTGATGCAGAGATGCGAGAAGTCATCTCTGAAGCGATTGGTGGAAATCCTGCAATCACCCTGAAACTTCTGAATTCAGATCTCAGAGAAAAACTTCCTCATAAGCCGTTTATCCATGAAAATTATCTGTCAACTGTTTGCAAAGGAATGTTTTACACATTGAAGAAACTTGAAGTACTGTATCTCCAGCCGAACGTAACAGAGATGACGTGAAGGAGAAGAGGAAAGAATATGCCCGGTGGTATTTAGAGGTTGTTATCACTTCACCACGAGTCATCTTCATTGACGAGGCTGGATATAATAACTGGACGCAGAGAACACGGGGCCGAGCTCTCATCGCGCAATCTGCTGTAAGAATTATCAATGGACAACGGGGCCAAAATGTGACTCTCATACTCGCGATTTCACCTCAAAATGGCATCGAGGATCATACATTCAATGTTGGAGGCACCACAGCAGATATTTTCAAGTCTTTTTTCGCTGATCTTTCAAACAAGGTTGGTCTGAATAATCAGTGCATCTTCATCTTGGACAACGCACCTTGTCATCGATCTGTGGTCGCTTTATCGGATAATCACACTATTAAATTTTTGCCTCCCTATTCACCTATGTTAGGCTAACTCCGATTGAACATTCTTTCTCCGCGTAGAAATGGTCAGTGAAAAATATGTTATCAGAACCGAGTGTGCAGACAAGCTTTTCAAGCAACAGTGACGCATCTTCGCATGACATGAACTTAACTCAATGGAGCCGACACCTTCTCATCAATTTCGGTGAGTCATCTTTGAATGTGATAACTCAAGACAAGTGCTTTAATTGGAACAATAACTGCATGTCGTACTTCGGTAAATGTATGGCTCTTGAGGACATTTTGTGTTGAAATAAAGCCATGCTTATGTCACTGGAAAATGTCTTCTTAATGATAATACGACATCTGTGATAAGATCTCAATCAGACATAAGTTTATATTAGTTTACTATAGTGAATTACGTGATGAATATGCAGATTGGTTCTCTAATGTTTCTCGCTTCTCATTGGCTGACGCTCTACCACTGGCTGAGCACGAATTTGTACTAATTGATTCTGAAAGTACAGCTATCTATAATGAAATCCTGCATTGCTGTAGCAATTGCTGTTAGTAATCTGCTGTATTTCATTATAGAGTATTTCATTAAGAAAGTAAAGTTGACTCGTCTCTCCAATAAAAGTCAACTGCTAAAACTAAGTACGATTTATTGCTAACAAATGTACAGTACATGTATTTGTATCCGAGCTTTCGCGAGGATCGGCAGGAGTGTTGTCTCCTCACTCCTGCCAGCCTTCCGTCAGCTGCCTTTAATTAAATAATATGCTCTTCTTACATGGGATGATAACTTCGTGACTGATGTATATCAGCCTCATAAAAAACCACTTCATATTCATTTTAACCACATCACAAATGCAAGTGATTGATACAAGGTTGATGTTTGGGTTTGCTTGGGTGCTTGAGTTTTGGACCCAAGGCTTGGGTGTCAAACCCAAGCCCAACCCAAGCACAAACCTAAAAGACGAAGCAAAACTTCTGCTGTAAGTCTGTGAAAGTCCAATATTTTCTCTCTCGGTCTCGAGCTATTTTTTTCGACGCTGTATAATGAAACAAACTTCAATGGTGGAAATAAAGAACTTTTACTACTCCACATATTATTTTTGAAAGAGTACTGCGAAAAATTTCGATCTTTCGTTTCTTGTGATTTTTCGTCTTAAAAAATCCACTGGCAGTTTATTCCTCTACACGCTCCTAATTTTGGTTGAATGTGGGAGGCTGGCATTAAATCTGGCAAACATCATTTACGTCGAATTGTGGGCTATCAGCATTTGAATTTTGAAGAATTTTTGACTGTTTTTGCTCAAATTGAGTCTTGTTTGATTTCAAGACCCTTGTGTCCAATGTCATCTGATCCATCTGATTTGGAAGTATTAACGCCTGGACATTTCCTCATTGGAACAGCGTTAAAAGCGTCTCTGAGCCTAACATAACATCGAACGAATTGAATGGAAGTAAATGCCAACCATTTATCTCGGTGGCAAATGATGCAGTCATTAATGCAGAGCCTTTGGAAATGTCGGCACAACGATTATCTCTCAAGCCTTCAAAGAAGAACAAAATGGACTGGAGAAGCTAAAAAAAATAAATATCGGGTCTTTAGTCTTGCCAAAAGAGGACAATCTACCACCTTTGCAGGGGATAATGGGTAGAATTGTAGAACTTCATAATTGAAAAGATGCATCACAAGCGTAGTGACGATTAAAACGAAGAAGGGATTCGTTCAAAGACCGGTTCCAGCTAATTCATGACTCTATTTGAACCGTGTTGTCTATTTTGTATAGGATATCAAGCAATATTTGAAAGCATTATCAACATAACAAACGACGGCCGCAGGCCGGAGTTTGTTGTAGGATAATGCTTGAAAATATCGTACATCTATCATAACGCATGGTTTTACCTGTAATTCGGAATGTGATATCTGATGGTTTGCGTTTGTTATGTAGGCTACATAATACACGGAATACATCAGGCAATAACCATAGATTTCTAGATGCTATGGAAATCCATGCAGAAGTCCATGGAAATATTCAAATCCATTCATTTCCATTCGAGTCATTTACCTCATGAAGACGGCGTGAATTTCTATCAATTCTGTTTACAGCCAACAACTGCATCAATGGTGTCAAATTGTTGTTTCTAACGTAGTACTCAGATCCCAATGACGGGCATGGAAAGTAAGAAAATTTTGAATCTCGACATTCTTGAAATATAGCATGACATATTATCATATTCAAGATAGCATTACTCAAGCTTGATAAAATGCATAAATGGTTCAATGGTCCGTCTAATTCTGATGGCATTCAAAGCTTGTCAACTAAACATTGTGCATTTTATGACTTCCTCTCTGAAGAAGAATGAGTGAACTTATAGCAGCATCAAGAATAAAACATGGCCTTCGTGATTCCTCAATGATGGAAGAGAATTCTGCGCCATTTAATTAACACACAAGACAGTAAATCGTGAAATATTGCTGTTTCAGGTTATGGTGCATTGCATGCCATCAAGCAAATTCCGCACAGGGTATCAACACCAATGGACAGCATCAGATTACAGCTTGCCCTCAATTAAGATAGAATTCGTCGATGGACCCTATTAGCCTATAAGAAAAAACTAGCCTCCAATCCAAGCTTCCATTTCGCAAAATTTTGAAGCAACTATTTTATGTGTTTATACCAACAGACCTTTTACGTTGAACTCCAGCTCTTCAGACTATGTACATGTGATATTTAGTCATCTAGGAATTCATGGAAATTTCCGTGTGATATTTTTTCATATAGTACGCATAGTTTAGTGCAGATATCTCTGGTCTTCCAATGATCTTAGTGTATTATATGAAAAAATATCACACGCAAATTTTATATTGTATGAGCGTAAAATTATATAAAATTATATGAGCGTTGCTGCTCGGTTGCTACTACGTGGCAAATGCGTCGTGGATACGTAGCAGTCGGTAGCTGCTCGGTTGCTTCCACGTAGCAAATAAACGTTGCGGATACGTAGCAGTCGGTAGCTGCTCGGTTACCTCTACGTGGCAGATACATGTTGTGGATACGTAGCAGTCGGTAGCTGCTCGGTTGCCTCTACGTAGCACATATGCGTTGTGTTTACATAGCAGTAAAAAAAATGCATAAACCTCCCCTCGATTTCTCTTTTCCTCTTCCTCCTCTCTGTTTCTCTGCTTCCTCCTCTCTCCATCCTCTCATTTCATCCATCTCTCTCTCTCTCATCCATCCATCAACTTGTTCACTTGCTATTCTTCTTCTTTTCCTTCATATCTCCTCATATCTCTCTCATTTTCTCCTTTCCTTTCACTCTTTCTATTCTCTGTTATTTTCCACTTTATCTTCTTCATATTTCTCTCTCTCTCTCCTTTTCTCCTTGTTCGATCCCGTCTCTCTTCTCATTCCTATCAATGCATTTAGATATATTTGATGCATCAAAAACATTATTGCTATAGTCTCTTTCACGCGACAGTATTTTTATACATAGGAAAAACTGTCACACCATCTCACAAGGTTGAAATCCGCATTTCACAATTATGTCTTCAAATGAAATGATCTTTGAGTGCTCGCTATTTTTTAAGTCTTAAGTTTAAAAAGTTTTTAAAGTTAAAAAACTCTCAAGTTTTTTTTCTCTCCGCTCTAATTTTATGACGATGACACCTTGTATGACAACCTAGTAACCAATTATATAGTAAATTCAGTTTGCTTTTAGCAGTATGCTTTGCATCTGAATCTGCAGAAGTGATGTGATTTTGAAAGCTTTACCACAGTCAAGTTCCATTGCGCAATCTCCCCGCCCTTCTCGCATTAGCAGACACATTCCATCGCTATCCATCCTTCGGCCGCATTCGTCTTTGTCCGGTTTCGCCTGCCGACAGCTACAGAATATAGGTGGATCGATGATGCGCTGACGCGTCTCGCGTGCAGCCATAGACAAGCGTGCAGCGGGCAATAAATTCATGGCATCGTGAAGCTGAGTAATGATGATGTTACGTCAAATATAGCAGTGTGGACTTTAACAACGTACGCCATTGCTGCTATATCCTTCATCCGTGTACAGAGATCACTTCTCAGTGTTGTCTTTTTCATCGGACACAATGTCAGATCGAGTGACACATGGATTAAATATAAAATACAACCTTCGCCGTGGTGAAGAATTCCTCGAACGAAAGCAACTTTTCATCCGCGATAGATTTACATGTACGAAAATTTATATATTTTTCCAGTGAAAATCGAAATCAGCAGAGCAGAACTTCTGGTGAATGAAGCCATCAAAACATACTTGATCTCCATAGACAATATGACTTGTTGCTGTTTTCCAACTGCGTGTTTCGATCTCAATACTTCTCATATTTCTTTATCGATTACTTTCGTCGCAACATGTAAGTATCAGCATGCAAATTCATATTTTAATATGTAACTAAATGAAATAAGAGCTTTATGTATACAAGTGGTGTACAAAAGAATTCATTCAGACGCTAACAATCGAAACACTAGAATTATTGTGGTTATCGGAAAATTCAAGTTGATCTAATTTGAATCAGCTCAATATATTTCAATGGCTCACTGCTATCCTACTCAGGAGCAAAAGATATATATATACTATACAAGAATATTTACTATGATGGTGATTCAAAATACACAAAGAAATCATAAATCACGCATATCAATTAACACTATCATTTTGAATCACTACCATTCTCGTAATCCTTTGCTCCTGAAGATAATAGTTCTGAACTATTGAAATATATCGAGCTGATGTAAATTAAATCAACTTGACTTTTCCGAAAACTACAGCAGTCTAGGGCCAAACTACATAGAATGATTAATTTAGGTGTAGTATGAATTTCTTCTTTTGTAATTCAGTTATGTCATCAAGAATTGGGAAAACGCATTGTCTAGTGCATTACTAATGTGAAAAGTTGTGTTGCAGCGGCTTTGCACTATAAACCAAAATCAGTGATTAAGTAGAATTTTTGAAATGATTAAGTTTCTTTTCATATATTCCCTATAGGCCTATAAAATACTGATGGTTAACCCCATTACATTCTCTACTATATATCGTGATATTGACAAATAAACTGACAATTTACATGCTACATGTATTTTACATTTGTCAATAGGCTATACGATCGGCCTAATATGCCCTAAGTAGTATTATAACTTTTGCATGTATTTGCATTGAGGCATAATTATATTCATGCAGTAATGCTCATAATTTATTTTAAAACATAAAAATTTATGTTTTACATATAATGTTGAAGGCTAGGAACAAGAGGTAATTCAATTTTCTTGGCATTGTGCTAAAAACAAGCGGGTCACTACTTCTCTTTTTTTGCCTTCATAAAGTTATGTACAATAAAATTTGAGTAGGCAAAAACCACGGCGCTTCGTGTCACATAGGCTACACATCAAAAGGTGGGAGGTGACAGGCGACTGTTTCCGTACTAGGAAAATCTAGAGCTAATAAGTAAGTAAGAAAAGGCTTTCGGCTAGCTTGTGTGACTTAATTTTCGTAACTTGAATTTCATGTATTATATTAGCCTTTGCCCACCCTTTCTTCTGGATCATTCAACAATTTTACATTATTATTCAATGATAGGTAGGCATACATAAAGTGGGCTTCAAATGTGCGGAGGAAGTGATGATGCATGAGACCCGCAATCAACCATCTTTTAATTGAAAGCATTCTATAATTGAATAGTGTTTTCATAATGTTATCTCATTTCTCTTCAATTGCAATTATGAAGTATTTTGTAGCATTTCTGTCATAACATGCAAGCTAGAGATGCATGCCGGCATTCTTTATTGTTTGAATAACTTTTTTTATGAAATAACTTGATAAACTTTTCATTTGCTCTTCGGTTTAAACTTAATTGAGTAAAATATTTCATACAATCCTAGTGTAGGCCTTTATTCGCTTTTTCATATATTGTTTGACTGCAATGTGTTAGTGATTTTTTGTCTCTCTCGTTAAAGAATCTCGAAACGTTGATTCAAAAATCTCTTAATTTGTTTTATTCCTGTGAAAGCTAGAGGCAATTTCAAAAATAATAAAGATCATCAATTGATTGATTGAAGTTGATCAATTGAAGTGATACATATTCATTGAGGTTTAAAAAATTTACTGAATTCTTAAGCAATCTTGAATGTAGGATATAGTTTCTGTTCAATTCTTTCATAGGCCTAATTGAAAGAGATGTAAACAATAGCTTTTTGTCAACATCATACCGTAAAGCAAAACACAAGTAGGCGTAACTGAATGGGTAAAATGGGTAAAAGTCAGTGATGTGATTTCGATTAGATTATAATCGAGGTCCAGGTTGTTCTCGATATAAGTTACATAACTTTGATTGACTTTGGCACCGGGCACTTGCATGAAAGGAAAACGAAGACTTTTGTGTTTATCAAGTTATTGATCATATTGTGTCAACACATTGAAAATCTGATTATTATCTATGATAGTTTTAATTGGTTAATTACTACATCATGCTTGTGTGAAAACATAAATAGGCCTATGCGTTATACTAACAATTGCAGATAAAAAGATGACAATTTTTAACGGAAACGCTCAAAACGTTATTCAATACATGACATAAAATCGTTACAAGACAATTTTGCAAATAGTCACAAAATTCATTGAAATCATCTAATGACATGAGGTCTCCCGTTCAATCTTAACAAGTGCTAACTTTGGAAAAAGAATCTTGTATGCAAATTTCGTTATATGCCTATTATAAAAATTGAATGATTGCAACAAATACTATATGGAAACATGGAAATATATTCATAGTCCCGCCAGGACGAGCCTATGCATGGAACGAGACACAGAATGATGTATACCCTATGACTACTACGAAAATGCGCGCCTTCCGAGTTCTAACGTGTTCCTTTGATCTACAGACAAGATCAAGGAAATAGACATGTTAGTTGAAGGAACATTTTCGACCAATATGTCTGCTTGGTGTGCTTGCTCCGACTATGCGAGTTTGCGGTATGACATGTCTTCTATTGCGTTCTAATCCCGTGCAAAGAACAAATTCTATATTCGATATTTGCAAGAGTGGTTATAGATGCTCTGAGTTTGAGCTGAAATTTGATCAAAATTTCATGTTTACCTTCCTAAGATGCTTGTTGAATCCAAATTTGTTTGGTTTTGGTAGGAAAAAGTAGATGAATGACTTCATGACCTGAAGATATATCATGCCACAAACTAGGCCTATAGCGCTTAAGTTAATACATCTCGCATAGTCAGGGCAAACACACCAAACCGACATTTCGGTCGAAAACTTCGATTTTCCTTCAATTAGCATGTCCTTTTTCTTTGAACTTGTCTGCATATCAAAGGAACACGTTAGAACTCGGCAGGCGCGCATTTTCGCAGCAGTCATAGGGTTTAGAACATTCGTTGAAAGTCTCATCTTCGGTCTCGTTCCATGCAAAAGCCCGTCCTGGCGGATGGACTATTTGCATCTTTACATAGTATTTGCTATAATCATAATCATGTCCAAAAATGTCCGAGAAATAGGCATAAAGGAGCAAATAAGTATGAATAACAAGGAGGAAATAAAAAATTATGAATAGCAAAATGTTTCTATAGTTATCTGACTACTGTTCTGGCCGACCTCGATGAAAATCTGCGTAGTCGAAGTCGAGGTTATCATGATTTCAATGAATGTGGGAGGAACTAAATTTAGAAATTCAAAAAAGCGCACATTAAATGTCCGCCGAATTGCATTGTGCAAAGCAGCTACTACTTATACTGAAAACTTGCAAAGTGGTTAGAACTGCTAAAATTGGCAAATTCGATATTCTAAGCTTACAAATGAGCTTGAAACGTTGCATCTCATCAGAGAGTGCATTTTGCTACTTGACCCAACTTTGTAGCATCAGTAGACAGGAAAATTCTTTTTTCTAGTAAATGCACGCATTCCAAACTAAGTGGTGTCTAACTGTCTATCAGACTAAGTTTTATTTTGTTATAATCTCAAATGCACCCTTTTTAAGAATTGATCATCCTTTTTCAGAGGCAATGAGAAAACTCCATTACAAAAATGGAAATGCCAGGATCAAGGTCCTTGTGGGAAACTGGCTATAACAAACCCCCAGAAGACTTTCTCGGAGCAGGGTTGAGCTGCCGGACGTAGAGGGTGACGTGGAAGACGATCAAGTGCCTCAGCGAAGACATTTGATAATGTGTGCATATGTGTTCGAATAAAATCGTCTGTGTGATGGTTCGTTTTTGCTATTCCGGAATATCGCATTCTGATTTTCATAGTTGCATAGCTGTGGATGTGGGTAAGTTGGACTGTGCATTGATTGAGGTGCACTTTCGCCAATAAGGACTGATAAAATGTAGCGTAGCGCCACTGTAGCAGTTGGTGGCGATTAGTAGCAACTACGTAGCGTCGCCGTAGCAGTACGTGGCATCCGGTAGCAGATACGTAGCTAGAGTAGCACAAGGTTCTGCTACGTAGCATACTGGTAGCAATTGGTGCTTCAGCGTAGCGGTAGGTTGCATAATAATGTCAATTCAGTAGCGGCAACGTTTCAATTGGTAGCAACAAGTAGCACCATGCTACGTAGCAGGAACGTGGCATATGCCGCCATTTTTATCGGTTTCTGCTACGCATTTCTGCTACTCACCCGCTACGTAGCACATACGTACTTTGTTAGCCGGGAGAGGCTCTAGGACTGAAAGCGAGAAGTCAGATTTTTATGGATTTAGATGTTTAAGCAAACAATGAAAATACCACATGAGATATTTTGGTAAGCAATGCTTTACACATTACCTATCTTGAAATTTCATATTGCATTCCAGGTGACCGATAAGGTCCCTCACAGTAGTAGGCTGACACAATTAAAGTCCGACTGACACTGATATCAGAATATAGGCCAAGCCTGTTGACTGAATCAGAAATTTCTTGATCGCGCTGATATTCTGGTACCTAATTCGTCGCTAGAACGAGACGCAGCCCTAGATGTTGCTGTCACGCATCCGCTTAATCAGCAATCAATTTTTCAAGCGAGTGCGACAGCAGGATCAGCAGTTTCAGCGGCGGTCAAACTGAAACATCAAAAGAATGATAAGAGATGTTCATCTTTGAATTGGATCTGTGTGTCGATGCTCGTCTCAACATATGGGGAATGAAGTATTGAAGCAGAAGATGTTTTGAGAAGCTTGCCAACAGACTGTCTGTGCAGAAAGGAGCAACACCATGGGATGTACGCAACGCCATCTATACTCGGCTGAGTGCTAAGCTGATGAGAGCAAACGCCCGTGCTGTCAATTGAAAGTGCAAAATCTCAATTGGGAGAAGAGAGCTGCTAATTGGCGGGATTTTTAGCTTTTGAACTTCTTAGTGTCTTTTTTATATTCAAGGTTTTCAGCATTTTTCCGCGATTTTCCTTATGCAAACTTTCCTGATCTTCTGAAGTTATGTTGCATATTCTTTTATTTGAAATAAAATTCTTGATCGCCACGATTTCAAAAGAAGCTTCTTCTAAATTCTCTAAATGAAGCTAACTATTTCATCAGTTGATATGATTGGTTAATGGCCATCAAGAGTTGATATATCATCATTCTTGGATTCTGCACGCTGTTAATTGGAGAAAAAGAGTAAAAGAAACTGTAATAGTTCAAAACGATATTATAAAGTCGCGAAATGGTGAAGATCGCTATACGCACTGAGCACACCTCGAAACGTTATTTTTCGAAACATTGACAAAGACAAATATCTTATGATTCGTACTGCATGGTGAAGGACAGATGTTTATTCCCAATGTCCTTTGACGTCACCTCAATACGTACCAACATCCTCTTCAGCAACTACTCTCTCATGAAAACACATAGAATTTCAAGTCTCTAGATGAAATTTCAGTCTACACATGTCATAATCCTGTTCGTCTGCTTCAGTTTTCTGTTGCAGAAGCCGTAATTTGATTTAAAGACGACCATTCTCTGCTACTGTATGCGTCATCGTATTGAATTAATTATATGATGGATGTTTTGGTGATAGAAATACACTCAGATTTCTCACTTGCCATTGGAAAAAAATTTGCATAGAATCTATATCTAAGGGTACCTCAGAATGTGTATTAGATGATAAGTGTGCGGAAACGTGTTTTTGATAGAGACGCTTGAATTTATATGCACATTCACAAGAGAGTACTTGCAAAATTGCTTCTCTTATTGATAGAAAATATGAAAATTTGTGTCCTAACTTATACAAATCTTTATCAATTTGCATCCTACAGGCACATAGGAAAGTTATCTACAAGACAAGGGTGCATAAGTACGTGAGTACGCGTTCGACCTAGCGCTTGAACACATGCACGCTTTCACAAGACGGCAGTTGCAAAAAGTAATCGTTTATTCATGGTAAAACTCGCAGATTTGTGGAAATCTGCATCCGTTTGCATCTGCAGATACGTAGTTACAAGTATTGTTGAACTAGTGACAGAGAAATCTAACCGATTGGAAGGGACAGAATTCAGAAAACATAGCTGATATTGGTGGGAGTCATGCGGAAGGTAAATGTAGTTGGTGAGACAAAGCTACATACAGCGCTTCATTTTGATTGGCTGTTGCAGATATCGAAGATCTATATCTGCGATTTCATTGGAGTAAGCGTGTATCTATATTCGAAGACTCGTCACTTCAAGTGGGAAGTTCAAGGTGTTCCACTAACTAGATTTAACTAGATTTTTGATATCTTGATAAGGGATTTTTCTCTACAAGATAAACCCACTCTTGAAACTATTGCAATTTGTGACGGATTAAAATATGGGCTATATTGCCTGGACTATGTGGTGCCAGGAACATAGAGCATTGAAATTTACATTTTAAACCTTGTGACAACCAGAGGCATGAAATTGTGCAGTCAATCATCTGTTTCTCGTGCATTAGAAGAAAGAATAAGGAAGAAGTCAAATTTCGTGAAGATCATCACTTTATTGTCGCACATGTCACAATCTGATACACAATCATTCGAATTTCATTACATAAATGTTAAGCTGACACAAGCAGCTCATGAGACGACGATGTCTTCAGTTATTCTGGGTAGTAGAATTCAATCTGCAGAAGAAAGGAGACATGATAAGTTCAGAATTTACTTAAAACCGTAAAGCGCCATATATCCAACGCAATGGAACACGAATTCCCAACGAAGATGAATGCTTGAAATTTACTTGCACTTTTGCATTAATCTGCATGCACGCATTATCAATTCATACATTCTACGGCTGATCCTCAACTTAATAAGACATTGATATAAGAACACAATGAATTTGGACATCAATTCATTCTGGCGTGACTTTTCCACTCATTTTATCACATGCATGAATTATTGTCTCTCCTCCTCTCTTTCGCATTTCATCATTGTAGTTTGTAAAATGTAATGTTTGGCACTATTTTGTGAATTTTTTGTCTATTCTGTTCATTTCATGTTTATGCCAGCTGTTTGGCAACCAGGCCTCTGATATTCTGATGGTCTGAAAAGTATTGCAAAACTTCTTAAGTACTGCTCCGAAGAACGTGAAATTCACAGTACAAAATGTTTAATATAAATCATTTAAAAATTCTGAAATAAAATAGAGTCCAATGCTCAAATAATTGCTTCGTTTCTGATAGACGTCCCCTTCTCAAATAGACGCCCCGTTTCACCGGTTCAAAAATAGATAGAAGATCATGGCCTCTAATTGGAAAAATACGGTAGGTTTTAACGAGATGTGTGTGTGTGTGTTTGACTCCTGGAAGTGACCAATCGTGCTTAATGCGTGTTTAATTGCCAAAGCAGTTCTTCGATGGATGTGCGTGTATTACATAGCGGGTTAGATAATTCTGCCGCTAAAAAGCAAAACGACTTATTTCGGAATATCATGGTATTGAGAAAACTGAAGTCAAAGTTAAGTTTGATATTTCATCATTCTACGTAAGCCTTTAAAATCTCTAACTTTTGATTTTTCAATTAAACAGCAGAACAACGTATTTCGAAATACGCTTGAGCCATGAGACATTCTTCAAAGGCAAAACGACGTAATTCGAAATGTGGCTTGATATGGATTGAAAAATGGCTTGAGCCATGAGACATTGTTCAAAGGCAAAACAACGTAATTCAATGTACGCTTGAATCGTGACGCTTTCTTCAACGGCAGAACAACGTGTTTAGAAAAGAATCAAATTAATACGGACCTCGACTATTCAACCGCACTGATATTTCGAGATACTATGTTTATTAGGACTATTAAAAAATGAAGTACGTATCACAATTCAGTCATTGCATTTTCAGTAGTAGGCTACCTATCTACCCAACGCATTGCGCGGACTGTATCGTTATAGTGCCGGTAGGCTATCGATATTACATGTATACTAAAGTATGATATATTGATTGCCATCATTATAAGCATGTTCGTATGAGGAAATAAGATTTAGGTATTTGCTAATAACTTGATTTTAATATTATCTTATCAATTTTAATATTACTTTTATGTAGAGGCAGATGTTTTTGTAGTGTTTTATTAACTGGCTGCGGTCATCGTAGAAATGAATTCGAAGGCGAACTTTAAGGCTATATCTCCAATTCTTTTACTATTTTCATTTGGCATAGACCCTAGGCCTACTTAGGTAATTCATAACAATTTCACATTGTCAACATGTTAAGAAATGAAACTCTCAGTAGGGTCTATTTCTAATAGACGAAACTCTAGTGTTTTAGCCTTATATTTTAAAATAACGTTTGCGTGTCTAATCTTCATCTGCAGCATATAATATGTATTATATGCATTGAGATTTTTGTAAACATCGATAGATGATTCAATTTCACTAGTCTATAAGTTTGACTGCTTTATCCAGTAGGCTATGAATATGCAAGTACCATCAAGTGATGCTTTCAAAATCTAGGTATGATTGATATAATGTACTGTATATCGGTGCTGTTGTAGTTGGTGTGTTCCTTACTGGTTCAAATAATCAAATATCCCACGTTAGAAGCATTTTCATCTAAAAAGCAATATGGTATATTCCATAATTTGCTTTGCATCTAAAACAAAAAAATCTTTCATTTCAGTCATGTAATTTTTAAAACGTGAACGCAACTTGCTTTTTTAAACAAGAAAATTCTTTCATTAAAAAGTCACGTATTTTGTTGTACGTTACTTTGTCTTTTAAAACATGAAAATTCTTTCATTAAAAAGTCACTTATTTCGTTGTACGTTACTTTATCTTTTAAAACATGAAAATTCTTTCATTGAAAAATCACGTATTTCATACTGCGTTGTTTTGTCTTTTAAAGTTTCAGAAATCTATTCACGTTTTTCGAAGTACGTTGATTTGTTATTTAAAAACACAAATTTTCCTCAAACGCAAACTGCGTTTCACGCAAATTGTTTAAGTGTGATTGCATTTATGAAAACAATCGGTACTCATGATATTAGTAAAACATTTGACCAAATCTATCCTGTGAGATATGATACTTCACATCCTGACCATTCAATTGAACCCACAAAAGACAAAACAGCGTAGTTCGAAATACGTCGTTTTGCCTTTTAACGGCAGATATTCCGTATGGCATTTTTTGATACAGTGGGGGTCCTTGTCCTTTGAAGCTCCCTAAAATTAATGCGAATTAAGTGCTAATATTTACGAACTCAAAGAGTACTTCCTGAGAGACTCAAAGAGAGCTTCATGCACTGTGAGCCAACAAGACGGAACCAGTGCCCATTTCGTCCTCCTCTTGCTAGGACGAAGTGGTTAAAGAACTCCTTTGTATAGTTTTGCACTTGAATTACTTTTGTTTGTGCCCTTTCTGTCAGAGTCTGTCTATTTCTAATTCCAGCTCTGTTCTTTTATGTCTGTGTAACTTGAGATGCACTCACCGATTTCTTATGTCGGTGAGTCAAATAAATATGGTATTGTTATCATCATTAACTTAAGTTCAGTGATGAATATTTATTCGCTGCGCACAATCGCCCTATTCAGAAAAATGCTCATGAGAAAATTCAAATTTATGCTTCGGTTTTCATGGGAAGACCGCTTGGGCTAGCATTGTTGCTTTCGATATATCATACAATTATATCGGCCACTTTGAATGCACTTTTGTGGACCGTTTAGGAAAATTTAGTTAAATATATACTAAACAATCATCTCCACGCACAAAACGCACTTTTGAAAGAGTAGATTTCAGATTTTATGGAAGAGAGAATTATTTCACCGGCAAATCTTTTTTGTCACCTTGTATTTAAACCCCGAGTGGAAACCAGGTAGACATTTGCGATCCAGCCCCCGTCAATTTCTGCCAAGCATAGATGTAGATTTTCATTTTTTGGTTCGGGTCGGGTTCGGGGTTCTCAAAAGACCCAAGAGGTGTCCACTTTAATTTTTCAGTGAGTAATCACATCAATGTGGTTGTAAATAATCAATCATTCAAGATCATAACATTGACAAGCTCCTATAAAGAGTTCACTCAATTAGCATTCTATAGTGAGGCGCAATTCTGAAAATCGTTTTCATGCCTTTGCTGTTCAGCACAGAATGCACTGGTCCACTGTGAAATCCACTGTTCAGGTTCACTGAGAATCCACTGATCAAGTAATTTTTGTGAAGAAGACTATGTGGGTGCGTGATGCTATTTTCCATTGCAATTTGTCAAATACTTCAAATTCTTCTGACACTAGATAATCGTGTCATACTATGTATTCCTATTTCTATTAAGTAGTAGTTTCTGTTGACATGCTCTTTTTATTCGTTAATCTAACCATTTATATATTGATATCTCTATGTTCCTCTTTAATTAATTCATGTTTGTCGACCATGCCACCGTGATATCAATGACGGTGACGCTTTCTTCTTAGTCTCGCGCACGAGTTTCTTGCCACAAGTATTTTTAATTTGTAGATTGTCACCTAAAATCAGAAAAACGGAAACCCCTTAAGCTGTAGATCCAACGCCTACTGAGCGTCGAAGATCGAAAAATTCCATTTGTCTATGCACATGCAAGTGCTCTCTTCCTAAGATTCTAATTCTTCTCAAGATCTATCAACTAGTCCAACTAACTCACGGATTTCTATCGACAAATCTCTCAGATGAAATAAATACTGAAAAATAGGACTTTTGTTGAATTATAGAGCCGATTCACTGATCTGTCAAACACCGATCTATATCAATGTTGATAGATCTTGAAAAGCATAAAAAATTCCTGAAATCGTGTTCTGCCTAAAAGAAACTATGTGGATAACGTTTTGTGAGCAGAAATGCATGTTTGTTTAACTTCAACACGCTGTCAAAACGCTTTCATTTACTTCAAAAGCAAATTAGCCAAGTCATTTCAACTAAGAAATACCGTATTTATACCTGCCGTGGGAGAAGTCTGCCCTAAAAGTGCAATCCTAATCAAAAAAATAAAAATGACAAATGGATAAGATAAATAAATGAAAAAATAATCTTTTTTGTGATTGAATGAATGTTATATCATTGCATTTCAAAGTGCACCAAACTCTGAAGCAGATCGATCGACCCACATAAGCAAATGGAATTTTGTGATATCCGACGCTCCGCAACTTACAAGACGATTGTATCTACATCTTAAGAAATGTCGTATAACTGATATTGGGTTACAATCTACAGATTAAAAATACTTGTAAAAAGAAACTCGATCGCGAATCTAGAACGAAATTGTCATTAGCGTTCATTCGGACTACATCTACTTATTTGTGTTCATTCGAACAACAAATGCTATGTACGTTTAATCCATTACGTTTTTATGTACGTTAAAAACCATTAGTTCTGTTGATGTGCTGCTGACATCTGACTCCGCACTCCGCTACATCAACATTGAGAAAATAATATCAATGTCTACTGATCTAGCACTTGTCATTGATATGATTACAAACTGAATCAATTAACCTCAATTGTTCATCAACGAGGGTTCAAAGAAATATCATGCAAACAATAACGTCAGGGAACTCCCCATTAAGATTCCAACCCCACCGATTCGTGTTTTCAAATAACCCAAATTCCTGCTGACTGTTATGTCAGTCTGGCGATCAATGTATGGATGGCGTTCTGCACACCTCTGCTGTAGATTGTACAATCACCAAATTCGAATTTCACAAAATTAACTAGAATTTATTTTCGAACAGCATTGAACTTTGACAAATATAAATTTATATTTGATCTTCTAAATGCTGAATCTATTTATTCAGCGACAAACTTCAATGGAATCAAACGACAGCATAAAAAACTTTTGCAAAAATGTGTTTAAAGCATGTTTCTTCTTCAATTAAAACTGTGTTTACCCATCCTGATGGAGGCATATTCATCAGTGGGCCTACATAAAACATCAACATGTAGAAAGTTGAGTACTTTTGCGACATGTGCGATGTGATGCTTGACTTCTGTGTGTAAAGTCATGTCCACTTTTTATCAAAAGTAGTTGAATGGACAGCTCAAGCAATAAACTTAACTGTCATTCTATACTGCCGCTCAATATTCACTCGGCACCGTCCCCTGCAACTTTTGAAATATCTTTTGAAAACTTTCTTCTTTTGTGAAACGTCTATTGAATGCATTGATGCCAAGCCGTTGAAAGTGTTGGTAAAGCGTGATAATGACAAGCGGATTATGCATTATTGTAATTGCGAAAATCCCTGTCATGATAACTAGCTATAATATATAATAATGAATTGCAACACAATGTCGGAAGTCGATAATGTCCGATGAGAGTTTTAAGCATGTCACTTACCGCCACCTTCTTGAGGTTCAGGTTCAGGCTCAGGTTCCGGTTCAGGCTCAGGTTCCGGTTCAGGTTCAGGCTCAGGTTCAGGCTCAGGCTCAGGTTCAGGTTCAGGTTCAGGTTCAGGCTCAGGTTCCGGTTCAGGTTCAGGTTCCGGTTCAGGCTCAGGTTCAGGTTCCGGTTCCGGTTCAGGTTCAGGTTCAGGCTCAGGTTCCGGTTCAGGCTCAGGCTCAGGAGGTTCAGGTTCAGGTTCAGGCTCAGGTTCCGGTTCCGGTTCCGGTTCAGGCTCAGGTTCAGGTTCAGGCTCAGGCTTAGTTTCTACTTTGCCTTTAGCACCTACTGAAAGAAAGTGAATCAATACTACAGGTGTTCTCAATGAGACAGTGTTCGAAGTACATATGGACGGCTCTCTTCGACACTTCGAAAAGGGAGAGAGAGAGAGGCATCATCTTTCTTCCAACGGTGATTAACAAAATGTTGCATCTTTATCTGATGTTGGTATTGATATGTAAACACACTCGCACTATTTCTATTTCTTATGGAAAGCTTCTTTACGCCTATTGGGTCAACGTGCAACATTCTATTATATTCAGTGCAGCTTCCAGACCTCCACCAGAATCTTCGTACTACAGTATATGAATAAACGCAGGTAACCCCTAAAGCCAGCCGATAGTATTGTTTACAAAAAGTTTTCTACTCAGAAAAATACATGAGGACTTTCAGCATGACACTTGAAGACTTTGAAAAATATATTTTGTACACTGTAAATCATAGATTCCCATTTATTTGCCAATCTAAGTACCACTGAATGATAGAGTACTAAATTTACCGAACTTGAATTGAAGGAGGCACCAAAATGCGTGTGCGTATTTAGATGTCTGTATGTTACGCATGAGTTCACAGCATGTTTGTACCATGCAGCGATCGCTTGTATTTCTAAACAGCAGCTCAGTCAATTTCTTAAGACTATCCCAGAAAAGTACAAGGATCTCAATGACAAATCAAATAACTGGGAAATCGTTGCAATCAGTGCCTGGGATCTCAATTATTGTGTTGAAAACATAACTTATACGAAAGTAAAAGTAATAGCAAAATTTATTTAATATCTTTATTGCCAAAAATTTGGTTTGGATCTTCTCTCCCGAAGTATTTATGTCACAATAATTACAAATTCGATTACAAAAGGGCTACACTATAAATTTATCATAATAAAAAAATAAATGGTGAGGCTTTGATCGCGCATTGAGTTAACAAAGTTGCACATGAGTATCTCGTAGCTCAGGTGGTAGAGCTCAAGTCTAGTTAATCTGGGGTTGGAAGTTCGAGTCCTAACATCCGTGCGCCTGTTGCATGGCAATTTGCTCAATTGCTTGTTTCGTTTCAATCTAACTGATAATTGTGTTCATGGCAGATCATAATTATAGTTGCTCTGACGATAAAGTGGCTCGCTAGAAGATAAAACAGTCAACAAGAATGAATGATGCATCATCCACGTATGTGGTATGGATAGCGTCTACACTTGTCGGAATACAAGCGAAGCCAGAAGTCCAATTCAAATAGAAATAAGAATTATCTGTCTCATTTGACAAATCATCTGCTAAATTCAGTAAACAATTGTTACCTAAAATATGTTCTGGGAATATGATTTTTTGATCAAGACAGCCTGCTTGTTTATCTGCGACAATAACATCGGTTGTCATGATGTTTTCATTATCTTCAAAAGCAATTCCGGCAAGCTAGCGGATACGAGGAATATCATATTTCTGACTGCTGATGGAGAATTTTGCCTAAAAGTCCAATAAAAATTATGAAAAAGACAAATCTCAATTTGAGTTTTTAAATGTATATTGGATCATTACGTTATTGAGTGTACCAGACCTGGAAGCAAAAGCAGAACAATAACATAAGCAAATGGATTTTCCGATGTTTGCCGCTCTCCTACTTGCAAAACGACTTGAGTTATTGCTTAAGATTTGTCGTTTTACTGATGTTGGTTGACAATCCACAAATTGAACACAACACGAAGCTCGTGTGCGAATTTACGAAGAAAGCGTCCTCAACTCTCGCACCATGAGTTGAAGGAACATTCCGACTGACTGTCATTAGACTGTAATAGCATCACAGAAATCCGACTTTTCGCCTTGTCTGAGTTGTAGACAATAGCGGTTTTGTTGGTGATCATTTCAGCGCTCTGGTTCAGACTTCGATCGAAGTCAATGTTAGTTGATCTTAGAAAGAAACAAAATTGTCAAGCAAGAAATAACTGCAGATTCTTGCCTCAAGGCGATGCATTTTGTCGGACATTTCAGTGATTTCATAAGGTGGATTTTATAGTCAAGTAACATGATAAAAACCGTGAATTTACAAGGTGCCAGAACCATTGTCAACCACTGAAAGCCGCCATCGTCTAGGTACCGTTGTCATGACTAGTAATGGTGTCCACTACTGTGCACCGTCTTCAATGTGCGTGTCGTTCTAGTCCTTAACATAACTTTCTCATAGATGTTGTCACAATCTGCATACTTGATGTCAAAGGAGACATTGCATATGAGACTTCAGCATGACATAGGATCAGTGTATATTATAGCCATATAGCTATGAGATTCATACGACTTATAGCTATGAGATCCACTCGAGGCGCAGCCGAAATGGAGTCTTTTTGGAGTATTCATGGAGTATCTTTGAAATGGAGTATGAGTCGAATACCTATATAGCTCTTATTGAACGCTCCATAGAAAGTGACTAGACTTTTTATTTCTATGCATTAACACCACAAAGTCATCTATGGACTATTATTTGGATCTGCCTAAAAGGCCCTGATATCCAGCCAGAAAAATATGCCCTAACATGGAAATGATTGTTTTTGGATTTTCAAATTTGATTCTGGATAGCTGCCATAGAAAAGTTGATACCTTCATAGTTGATATTTGCAAAACTTCTTGTCATGATGGCAAACAAACGACGCTTCCTGCTGGACACAAATACTCAAAAAGAAGATTTATTGTCAATAAAAGTTTCAAAGAAAACCGCATATGCCGAGAATTCTGCTGTAAATGCTTTACGTGAATATCTGGGCTTGCAAAGTCCATCACTTACTTTGGAAGAACTTGGGCTATCTGAGTTACATGATGTGCTATCTAATTTTTTCCTCATTACGAAAAGGCGATGAATATTACAAGAGAAATACATAGCTCACCATGCGACAGGGTCTCAATCGTTATTTTAAGAGAATTTATGGAGAAAGCAGGATCAATATAGTAAACGATTCAAGAACATTTCCAAAATCAATTGAAATATTTTCATGTCTTTTAAAGAAGGTAAAAATGGAGGGATTTGGAAATACTGTACACTACAAAGAAATACCAATCGATGATCTGAGAAAAATTACCGAAACGTTAGACTGTTTTGTTCCTCAACAACTACAATGGATGGTTTTCATTTTAACTGGGATATTTTTTGCAAGGAGAGGGTGTGAAAATTTTGACAGTATGCAGAAATCCAATATTGTCATACAAAAAGATCAATCTGGCAAAATATTTGTTTCATTTAAAAAAGATGAACTGACGAAGTGTCGCCATGAATATAATACAGAAAGAGGAAATAATGGACGCATATATGAGACAGGGGGCACCAAATATCCTGTGAATAAAATAGAAACTTATTTAAGTAAGCTTAACGATAAAAATATCTTTTTGTGGCAGCGTCCAAGAATCTCATATTGAAGTGATGATGCGTGTTGGTTTGAAAACAAAAAAGATCGGCATCAATACTTTTCAGAAATTCATGGCTAACATCAGTCAATTTTGTCAATTATCTGATGCATATACCAACCATTCATTGAGGGTGACAACCTGTACAATACTTGGTGAAAATCATGATGAAAATGATATCAAGGCGGTGTCCGGTCACCAATCAACATCATCTTTGGGCATTTATAAGAAAATCAAAGATTCCAGAAAGGGAGAAAGTCTCTTGATATAAGCAAGGAACTTGGATTGGCACCATCCAGTTCGAGTTATCAGAACTTGGATATTTCCGACAATTTTGGAGATGAAGTCTCAGACCAATGGCTTCTCAATGAAGTTATCAACTTCGAAAAGAAAGATTCTGCAAAGGAAAAAGTCGTTAATCTGCAGTTCAGTAATTGTGTATTCAGCAACTGTTCCTTTAATTGAACAGACAGATTCCACTCACCTTTATTATTTGCTTTTTATTTCATTGTTTAGGCTTAGCCTAACATAAAGTAATTTAATTGTGTTGTTTGCTGTATATTTAGACATCGTTTACCATTATTATCTCCCGTTTACCATTACTGGTAATGGTAAACGATTTCTATATCTATTTTCAATGATATTCAATAGCAATCATTTAGCATTGCAAAATATAACATGAGTTCTACATAAGGGAGGAATAGACTTAGCGTTCGATATTCTAAGACAATTTCTATCGATCTTTGTTGTTGACACAATCTGCATACTTGTTTCAGAGCATAGCTATCTGTCTATCTATCTTCTCCGAATGTCGAACAAAGACACTTAATTAACGGAATTAAGAGCTGTTCACAATGTCGAAGGTCATCGTAGGCAGAATCATAATACTTTGTCAGTTGTCTTACTTAGAGGCTTACATAATATGTACAATGAACACGATTGTAAAGTAGGAAAGATACAGTATGTTCGATGGAATTTTCTCAAGTAAATATTCGCTGAATAGTTATAGCTGATTTTCTTTTGTAATTTTACCAGTTAAGGGTAAAACATAAATTTATCATTGAGTGTTATTGTACGCTGATATATTAGTAGCAGTTTAAATGATATTTTTAGATATGACCGTCAATGCAACCGTCAAAATCAACCGTCAGTGCTAAAGAACATTAAAACTGATGGCCTTCGTTTTTAGGAGTCTCTATTTTCGGAGTTGATTTCCCTGGGAAGAATGGTCGTTGCTTGCTACTCAATGTCGTTTAATATTCAACTCGGCTAATTCTGCGGAAGCTGAAGGAATTTCAATGCGCAAGTTACGATTGATTTAGCTGCAAACAAGCTGTCATTAAATCGCACTGAGTTCTCCATTTTGAATACATTGAAGATTCACAAACCCCGCTTTGATGGTATTTATTGAAGGTCTTCGTAATGTTCTGCATGGAGCTATTATGAAACAACTGAAACCAAAGATATTGCAATAGGTATTTGAACTACTTAAAAACGAAAAATGCATAGAAGAACCTGTAGTGATGAAAATTAACCAGGGCAGTGAAGGAGAGTCAGAAATCAATGTATTGAAACGAAAGTTAGAGTTTGCATTGAGGAAAATTGAGAATTGGATGGAAAAATCCGGAAATTACAAACAGGAGCATATGGTAGCAACATTAAGAGGATACCAGAATATCGCCAGGCACGACAAAAGCTTGAATATGCGGAACTCGAAAAATCAATTTATAGCGACGCACAAATTTTCGGCCGAAGTCCTCGTCAGGTGCATATAAATTGAATGTGACTGGCAAACTAGCAAATGATGAGCACTTGTCAAACTCGATATGGAAACAAATTTGTGCGTCGCAATAAATTGATTTTTCGAGTTCCGCGTATTCTTTTGGCAATTGACATAACTGGATGGCTAACATAATCAACGACAAAACCTTTCTTGCTTCAATTGTAACGGAGAAGGACATATCAAAAGGAACTATCCTCAATTGCGCAAGTGTGAAATTTGTGGAAAAAGTAACCATTTAACGGAAAATTGCTATTTCAAGAGTAAGGGAAGTAGACCAAGGCGAATTAGAAATGTGGAAAGTGAATCGGTAACATCGTTAGCTACAAATGATATTGATGAACATGGTGATCATATAACGTAGTTGTTTGAAGAACAGCCTGTCAATGACGCCTACATGATTGCCGATTATAAGATTTGTGTCACAGACAATGATAAACAAAAATCACAGACTTCAAGAGATAAAGTTGAGAAGAAACGAGTTCATTATTCGAAAGAGAGGAATAATTGGACGAATTACATTGAAGGAAATGGAGCTAAACCAAGGAAACCACTTCGGCAAGAAGTTTCAGGGAGACAATACGAACCAACACTTATATCTCGTTCTCACTCAGAAACTGCTCCCTACAAACCAGTAATCCCAGCTGAGATTGAAAAATGTATTCAGAAGAATATCTTCATTGACTCCGGATGTGAATGCAACATTGTAGATTATTCTTTTCTTGTGCAACTTGCGAGACTGAGTCCTGGAATTAAATTGTTGAAGTCAGAAATGAAAAATCTTTCATGTGCAAATCAGTCATTGATGAATGTCATAGGATACACAATGCTGAATTTGATCATCGCAGGAAAGGAGATGAGATTTAAATTTTCGGTTGTACAATCAATCTTTCCAAATGTCTTGATTGGAATGAAGACAATGACAAAAGAAAAAATCAGTATTATTTCAGAAGACAGTTGTGTCAAAGTAGGTGAAACCAAAACGGTCCAATTTAACGTAGAGACAACACATATTGGGGATCGAAATACGTTTAAACAAATAGATGACGAGATCCACGAAAAATCTGATGACGATGAAAATATGTTCCATATGATCAAGTTAACGAATGTGGATAATACAAAAGAAAATGTTTTGAAATCTATACTGGATGAGATAAGTAATAATCGAACTTTTAACGAAGAACAAAAAGAAGTAGTAACAAAGATGATGATATGCAAGAACGAATGTTTTAGTAAGAATAAGAATGATTAGGGATTTTGCTCTATGATAAAACACAGTATTGATATCAAACCTAATGTACAAGCTCAGCAAGCGTGTCATAGAAGTGTATCATAGCGTATCCACTTGGACTTGAAAGCAGAATAGAAAATGAAGTTGATGTAAATCAAAATTTCCCTTTAGCAGCATTATCAACAATTGCGATAAGAAAAATTAAGCCGTTGCTGCTGAATATGACGTATTATTGAAAATGCACAAATTTTCGAGGTCAACCTCTTCGTTCAGGTGCGGCAGTTACAATACAAGCCAGCGATAGTGACAGTGAATAGCTATCGGCTGATGATCACGTGATCAACAGCTGACGCAGGACGCAAAGTGCACAAACATGTCTATAGAGCAATCTAAAACAATCTAAAACAATACATACAATCTACATTTGTATGCATGCCTGTTGTGTCGCTTGTCGTTTTAGATTGCTCTATAGACATGTTTGTGCACTTTGCGTCCTGCGTCAGCTGTTGATCACGTGATCATCAGCCGATAGCTATTCACTGTCACTATCGCTGGTTTGTATTGTAACTGCCGCACCTGAACGAAGAGGTTGACCTCGAAAATTTGTGCATTTTCAATAATACGTCATATTCAGCAGCAACGGCTTAATTTTTTCTTATCAGAAGTTGATGTATTATTGAAAAAGGGTATTATACGAGAATCTAATAGTTTATGGAACTCCCCTATTGTAGTGGTCAAGAAACCTAATTCAAAAGATTTGAGGATTTGCTTAAATTATCGCAAATTGAATAATGTTGCTCTAAGACCGACATATTATATTCCAGACTCAACTCAAATATTCGACGCTCTAGAAGGAGCAACTATTTTCAGTACAATTGATTTATCAGAAGCATACTACCAATGTGAAATTGAAGAGGATCATAAACAATATACTGCGTTTAATACAAGGAAAGGAAAATTGGAATTTAATCGAATGCCATTTGGATTATGCGGAGCATCCTTCACATTCCGCTTGCTCTGCATTCTATAACATTTTGAATTGTGCTCTTGATATGATTCCCAGAGACTTTGTCCACAAGTCGCCTTCTGACAAACCTTGGATGAACAATACGATCAAGGTACTAAGCAACAAAGGATACCAGGCCTATCATGAGAAGAATTGGTCATTATTTGCTCATTATAAGCAGAAAGTCAAAGAAAGCATCTATTCAGCAAAAATTCATTGGAGTAAGAAATTCAAAACCAAGCATTCTGTATGGGATGTATACAAGATCGTAACCAAGAATCAAGTCACTGATAATAATTGGCTTCTGAAACTGGATCCCGATCTTCCTATCTTTGATGTTCTGCAGCAGCTTAATAAAAATCTCAGTGATCATTTCATCGATGACCCGATCATCAATCAGAACAGTTTGAGTTTCCGGCCTCCTATTGAATTTTCCCCGGGAATGATAGAGAAACACTTGATATCTGTGAAACCCAACACATCTATCGGACCGGACGGTATTCAGTCGGTTGTGTGTTCTAAATTCAGCACACTGGTCGACGAAATTGCAGAAAAATTGCAATAAGAACATAAAAATAAGGTCCTTATTGCAATTTATACACGTAATTTAAAAAAATGCAATTTAGATACGTACATTTATTGCAATAATGCAAAATGACGATGTATGTTAATTGCAATTTTAAAAAAGTGATAATAAATTTCCGTAAAATGATATCAAAACACTGCTATCAGGTCTAGAAAATAGTGGAAAATGTTTTTCCAAAGTTTCACAGCAAATAAAACCTTAAAGCAATTAAAACTAAAATATCAACTTTTTATATGAAAATTGCAATTAATTCATGTATAGGAATTTGTACTAGGAATATAACAGAAGTATAGCTTCCTACAAAGTAATGGGCGAAATTGGTAATAAAATTCGTTGAATGTTAAATCATGAAAATCATGAAGTTGTTAGTTCAAAAGTAAAGGCTCATTTCACAATTTCTTGTCTGAATGTTCAAAGTCGTCGTGAAAAAACAATACATTCCATTTATTGAAGCGAAATTGCAAATTATCAGTAAAATTAAGTTCAATCAATATGTTATACACCATATTTTCTTCATTTATGCGATTGCAGATCTTCTATGTATGATAGTATAAGTAAATTTCATAAATAATCAAACAAATAAATCGTCGGAAAACTGGTCACATATTGCATTAGTCGACTTTCTGTAAACTACACACACGATAGGCTGATAATTTATTGATTTAATGGATATATTTTTCATATTTATACGTAAAACATTAAGAAAGACAGGCAGAGCATTCACAGCGCCTTCAACAAGTACAAGGAAAAGTAAAAATTACATCAGATCGAACGACTTACGAGATTGAATATAATCGAGCAGCCAATTAGATGCTTAATGTCGACTCTGCTAAATTATTGCCGTACTTATTTGGATATAAGTACCTACTATATTTTGAAGAAATAAGCAGTAAATTAGCAAAAACCAGTTCTCAAAATCATTACTGTCTGTTTGTTGACAGCGTTTCTATGTTACTAGAGACTTTTAAAATTTCACGTTTTTAAACAAATCGTCAAAGAATTACATATACGGTTCCAATAAATTTGGAGATTTCTAAGCAGATTTTATTTTAAAACATGAATCTTGAAAAATAAAATGGAATAAAGACAATATCACATCTATGTATTTTCATTGACTTATCATTTAATTTATAACGTAGGGTTGTACTTCGTATATATTAATCGCTTTTCTCTAAATATGAAACCGTACAAAAATTAATAAGTGTGCATAATGCATAATAAATTTCAACACGCCGTGAAGTGAAATTGTCTGTATATTATGAAGGTGTGTACGAATTAAATATCAGGGCAACAAATTAATTTAAAACATTGATCCTTTCAGTTAGCATAACACATGCTAAAACTATGCGTTTGTGTATTGCAAGTGAGTATAGTAATTTCTAATAGTATGACGTATGATAGTGATCTAACATTTTTATCATAATCTACATCTTTTTTGTTTCTTTATTACAGAGTTACATTTTGATTATTCATTAAGGATTACACGCGATTACATGTTCAAGCATATAAAATGTTGATCAAATTCCAAAACTTTGAAGTGTTTTATGTACATTCATTGATATAAGCTGTTAAACTTTTTGTATATTTTCATTATTGTGCTACGAACAAGCCATACTCTGGTTTCATCATATTAAATTCATGATTAATTTTAACCTTTCTGAATTTGACTTTAATACTTAATGTTTGTTTATCTTATATACATTTCAAACCTTCTGACATTTTCAAGAAAGCGTAGCCAACTGCTTGTTGACACAGCTGCCAGTGCTTTTCTCGTCCATTAATTATTATTGGCTTTAGGGATGATAATTCATTTGATAAATTACAGTATCAATCTTAGATTTATTGTTTCATGTTGTCTCTATTGAAGTAGTCACACGTATTATTATGCTTTTATTGTTGGTAGTGGTTATTCGTCCAACTTATTTGGATGAATAAGCGTCATTTGGCTATTCATCCAACTATTTTTTTTCAAGAGTGTCAATGTTACGTACATAATTTTTTTTTATTTAACTTATCGAACTAGGTTAAAGTAATTTACAGTAAAAATAGCTTGAACAAAATCTTGGTTTTGGGTTATTTATCCTAAGATAATTTAAATTCCCATGTGAAAAATTTTAGGAATTAAATTAAAAAAGTTCCAATTTTTCTGAAAATTCAATCCTTCTTGAAGCTGCTTTAACTTAACAATTTACACTTAACAATTAACTTTAACTTAACAATCTTATTATAAAAGTAAAATTATGAATATTTATTTAAGATTCTGCAATATTATTGAAAAAATTTTAGTTGGATGATTAGACAAATGGCCTTTATTGATCCAACAAAGTTATTTCTAGTTAAAAATTTACTTAAATATTTTTTCTGAAGATGAAATTATAACTATATATTTACGTTACACCTAATATTATAGATAAAAATTAGTTGGATGAATAGCCAAATGATGCTTATTCATCCAACTAAGTTGGATGAATAGCCACTACCTTTATTGTTTAATAACAGCCCTACAAATTACCCTATTTAAAAAATTGCCACAGCACCATTTGTTCTGATATCTTAACTAATAGAATCGTAGTAACCTTTATAATAACCGAGTGTTTCCCCACAGTGCATGATAAAATGTTTGTAGATATTAGATATCGTATATATGTATTATATTTAAGCTAGATGACACAGCCGTATTATAAGTTAGAGCGTATAAAGTGAAACTTCAGACGTCAGCGTTTGAGGTATGTTCCAAAACTGAATCATCCAAACAAAGTTCACGATTAGTTTATAACCATACAATTATGTAAATACTATCTATGGTTACGACACCCTTATCATCTAATCATTATTTAACATAAGCTGATAATATTTACTGGTAACCTTTCACTTAATGGTAGTCTTAATTTTCCGCTGAAATTCAGCTGTACCCCTACAAAGAAGATTATTTAAGACCGTAACATACGTTATTGTCTCGTTTCTGCGTTTAGGTCTCTTAAGTAGTACGTCTCTTAACGTCACTGTATCATACACATTTTAGTTTTTTGGACCACATAAATATGTTGGCGCTAACCAGACTCAGTCCTAGGCGTCCTAGGCCTATCCTATTGACTGACTCATATTCGACTTGTACTCGAGCGCTGTGATAATTCCTCTTAGATGACCATGAATGCATGTATATATCAAAATACCACGACCTGGAATGGGAATTTTCCGTATATATATAGGCCTAGTGTAACATATTCTTAAATTTTTACCCTCGGGGCCCCTTATGCTGTATTAGTCACTCACAAATCATACGTCATATCAAAAAAATTTCAATTGTTTGAAACACTAGCCTAGCAGCTAAAGTGCAGTTTATTGTTTCTTAGATTGGGGGGCCACAGTTACAGTCATGATCGTTTAATATGATAATCCGTATAATATGATATTAATTTTTGATTGATTTATTATTTTTTTTGATTGATTTTATTTATTATTTATTATTTTGAGATCGCGTAAAATGATATCATGTAATATGATAATTCGTGTAATATGATACTTTTTGCAGTCCCATATGAAAAAGTTCGCGTAAATTGATATTTAATTTGTCATTTTGTGACACCGTGATAGAATCAGGTTTGCTTCGTCATTCACAACTATGATACCTTAAGTCATTCAGAAAACGCAACATAATCCTACAATTATGCGAGGGGAATTCGTGGAAATTGCACTCGTCGCTTTGGGAATATACCAACACTGATCATTGCTGTCTGAGTCATTATGAATCAACCCACCGGTAGAACAACAGCAATTTCCTGGAAATTCTTGTTTTTACTGCCGAACTGACGTAACAGTGGTGATACCGTAATCGATTTTCAAAGGGCTAATAATGGGAAAACAATGCAGTGTACTTATGCAAAAATATCACTACAATTGCATTCATTTGGGGTTACATCGTTTTGGGTTGTATGTAAGTCTACATTAGTCCCATATGAATGTTCTGGAAGTCTTTAATTTTGCTTCCGTCATTCTTTACAGATGAATATCAGGCCTAAAAGAAAACGCACCTGTGATCAGAAGTTTTCATCTATTCAAAAATTTTATCTACGATTATGGTATTCCTCGACCAATACATATTCGGAAAGTATTTATGTTAATGACTCTAGACTTTACAAATACACTATCGAGGAAAAATCTAAGTTTGCTTCCGGCATAGTACTCACTCTTCGGTCAGGTAATGAAGATATCTCTGCGGTAGTCCTTGCGAAGGGAACAGCAGAACGGATGGATGAGTTGGGGCCTTATTTGGACGAATTAGCGAATGATAATACTGCTACATCGGATGTTCTTCAGAAAGTCTCGCGTCGAACTCAGCAGATGAACATAGAGAGCTCTGACACTGAGGAAGAAGCAAATAATTGTAATGGGACATCAGATTCTTTACAACGAGAGAAGTTAAAGCTTTACACATTAAAGAGGTCAGTATGTCACGTTGGAGAGACATCTTTTTCTGATGCGAATGAACTTTCAATGGAATCAAAACAAGATATTGAGGAGCTTCCAACACCAGAAAGAAAGGGTTATCGTGATCCAACGTCACATCTCATTCTCGCAGAGATGAGGCTACAATCAACATTATTGAAGAATTTAACACCGAAAGCTCAGTAAAGCGCTAAGGTATCTATCTGATTCTACCAATGATATCCCGAAGGAGGACTCAATATATATGGGTTTTGAAGGACCATTCTCATTGTCATCCATAAGTACTCGAAATCCAAACATATTTGCAAGGAATTTTTTGCGAAAACGATTTCAAGCAGCCGAGTTGAAAACCTACATTATGTGTCACAAAGGGAAGACGCAGAAAAAACCTCTTGATTCGACGGAAGTAGAAATACTGCGCGAGGCGCTGACAAAATGGTTCGGCGACGAGTTTTCCTGGAGATCAATTGAAATTTCGGCAAACCAATTTCTTCGAGAATTTAATAGGCCAACGGCAATCAGTCCATGATGTAACTGTTAATGAACAATCGTTATTCAATATTGTAATTAAAAGTGACCGTAAAGGTCAATGTTAATTCTGTCCAAATTTGTATGTTATTTTCATTGTTCAATTACAATATAGCCACAGTTAAATTGTTCAATTCTTATTTCTACTGCATTCACATATACATTTACCTGTTCAAGCACATATCATAGCATTTCATAAATGCAACGCTATTATAGTAAAGATTAGGAGAGGTGTGTCGACCGTAATTCGATGCAATAACGATGTATTGAGTTGAATGTTACAGTACGTGTGATCTCACACCGATGTTCGTGATGATTTGAAGTCACTGAACTTAATTCTAAACGTCTAGTATGTATGTTAAGGTTGACTTGGAAGAAAATAATACTCTGATTTATTTGCAAGTTCTCATAAATGTTTGCTTGAGCAAATCCTATATGTGGTCCATTACTAACATTTATGATTTATGCATACAGGTTCTACATTATCAATGAATACGATTTTCTGAGAAATAATATACCGGGTATTTACGCACATAAAGTGAAGCAGAAGACATGCTACTTTAATGTATTGATTGACAATGTTAGAACGTGGCACAATTTATAGCTAGAAATGGGAAGCTCCATCCATTAATCCCCCACGAGACAGTTTTTCTCCCGTTTTGACGACTATATGTATATATTTGTATATCAGGCAAATATTTTCCTTTCAGAATGGCTGACGTGGCGGACTACCTACAAACATTGGATGAGTTAGATTTCTCTGAAACTTCTTCATCTTTGTAAGTTAGCCTCAATATAAAGTACAATATGCCTACTAAGTATAAAAATCTTCACCTTAAATAAAATCAACATATTTACTTCATGAAATACGGATTTAAAGGCAGTCTGTACTGATGATGATTTCAATTCTAACAATCTTAAGATAAAGAATTTGTTTTTAGACTTTATATTTGAACCAATATTTCTTTCTTTCGAACGTGTGTGCAACCAAACGCTGAATATAAGTATGGCTGTTTTGGTAACTTATCACTATTTTTCAGGTTTGGTGACACAAATGACTCTTATTTATCCCGGGAATCCACAAATGAAGGACATGATCGATTATACGAATCTGACAGTGAGCATGAATCCGATGCCGTTACCGCTTCGAATGGCTTCCCAGATGAAAGACTGTATGAATTCTTGATGATTTGTGGAGTGACACCAGTAACTTCATGGAAGTATCTTATCGGGAGGATGATGTGAATGCAGAAAACAGCAATGGTGATAATCACTTAATTGTATCCATAGCCCTTATAGTCACGGCAATTCAAAAAAATCTCTCCATTGTTGGTTTGAATTCTATCTTGGCAATCTTAAAAGTAAGTTTCATCACATTTGTTTAACAAAACTTTTTATCAAGACCTGAACATTGAGGTACAGTACTCGCATTGCGATTTAAAGACATTTGTTCAAACCTAAGACTCTAAAATCTAAACTATAAACACATTGTTTTTTCACCTGTAGTCGGTTATCCGGTATTGATTGTTATTGAGATAAATTGCGAATCGTATTAGCACTTGGTCACATCTTATTTATTTTTACTGAAGTAGTCAAGTCAGTCTAGTAAATTATTTTTTCTACATCTCATTCATTGCATAGTACATTCCATAGAACTGCATTGTCAGCGGCGAACGCTTGCTACTCTAGAACGGAAATCCCATATATCTACTATTGTAATAAAATGATATCGTAGGTTTCGACCTAATCAAAACAGCGCGTTCATTTTTCTTGGAAATCTTGAACTGTGACGATGATAACAGCCGTCATAATGCCTCTCGACACACAGTTCTCAATCATTCTTGGTGTTTCTTCGTGTGACGTCAATTTACTATAACTTCCGGTTATTTGATACACATGGTTTATCGGCGAAAGTTTTTCTCTATGCATTGAACTTCCTGATTATGAAGAAACCAGAAACGTCGGACTACCTCAGAGGAATCTACAGATACTTCAAGTTGAGATTGGATAGATTATCCTACTACCATGTTATCATTTGCTTAGCCACTGTGCTCGACTTACCTGTGTTTTATGAAGCTACCCTAGCTTTTATGAGGGACAACAATCCGGCACTGCTCGGACGAATAGACGGCACTGATTAACGGAATTAACTGCAATATTTAGAGCACGGGCTCATGAATAACTTCTTGACAAAAGATTATAATGACAGGGACGTGGGCTGTTTTGATACAATAAAAAGCTTAAACAATTCAATTTAGAGCTGGTTGTGAATAGCCTGGCGATGATAAACTACTAATTAATTGTGTGAATATGATTATCATGACTATTATGATCTGGTGAATAAATCGGTTTTCTAACATATTCAGTAAACGAAGTCAAGTAAGTTTTATCTACACCTCGTCGCCAATATCATCATTCAGACAATCTGTACGCAGTTGTCAAGTTTTATGAACACGTAATTCTAAGATGCGTATACGTTGGGACGTTCAGATCTTCTCGCCGGATTGTATATAATGTCCTTCTATTTGTGCAATATCTATTGATGCCTTAATGGATATCATTATTTCTACTTCAAGTTGATCAGTTGTTCTTGTATGTATTTAAAACCTTGATTACAATTGATTTCATATGATACTTGAACTGCATTTTTATGTCATGTTGAAACCTTTTCTAATGTTTTTCAGGTTACGAATTTTTTGCATGGGAATTTTTCATGGGAGTCAATGAAAAGGATCGTTCTTCGAAAGTTCCGAATGAATGACAATCCTGGCTATGGAATACAGATGCTACCGGACTATCAGATGGCTTCATTTAGACTCAATCATCAACTACAGATTTTAATGGAGCAGCATTTCAGTGATCTATTATCACACCGTGAAAAACTAAAGCTCGGTAATGGCGATATCTTGTGTACATCTAACGACCTTGAATATAGAGGCCCCATAATTCTTCATCTGTATCTGTCAACAGATGGAGGTCAGCCGTTTAGATTCAAAAAGATGTCACTGTGGCCTTTGCACGCTACTATTGGACATTCTCTTGGAATTAAGATCGAAAAAAGAAAATGTTATTCTGCTTGGATTATGGCTCAGCAAATCTAAACCAGATTGGTCACGTTTCGTTAAAGATTATCTTGATGTTTCAGCCGTGAATGAAACATTTACACTGAACAACACTCCTGTACACTTCAGACTTCACACCACCGTTTTTGATCTTCCTGCTTTGGCCAACATTTTGAACCATAATCAGTTTAATGGACATTTTGGCTGCATTTTCTGTTGTTCTCCTGGACAAATCACCAAAGTTAGAAAGGGTGACAGTAAAAAATATGGTGGCGTGATGGAACTTCGGTCCGATGAATCTTACCTCGAACAGAGTCGTATCAAGAAACAAGGGAAACGTTATTTGGCTCGAAGGGACTATCTTGCCTAAATGTCCATCTTATGATACCTTCACATGTTTTACTAGATCCGCTACATTTGCTGTTCGAAAACTGCACAAAATCTCTTCTTACCAAGTTAATCGATTCATCATCACATCGGTTTGAATATTATTTGGGACGCCATGTGGAACATTACAACAAATTTACAGAAAGTATGTTGTTACCTTACTTTCTACAGCCACTCCGGTCGTTAACTGACTTGTCGTATTGGAAAGCACATGACTTCCTCACATTTCTGTTTTATTACTCTATTCCTACTGTATATTCGTCATTATTTTACAAGTAAGATAGAGAGTACTCTTTTCACTTTTTATCGTTCATCATTGGATGTAGGTATTGATATTCATCTTCTTCTTCTATGTCAATGCATAGTAAGATCCGAACAATTTTTAATTATTTTCATTCGAGAATTTCCTCTTTGTATGATGTGAATCTCTGTACTATTAACATGCACCTCCTGCTCCATTTAGGAGATCAAATTGAAAAGTTTGGGTCCTTACCGTTTTGCTCCATGTTTACCTTCGAGCATCAATTTTGGAATTTCAAATTATACACACAAGGGAATACTGCAATGCTGCAACAAATTTGTGAAAAAATAATGTTACTGAAACACGGGAAGGCATTTCTCAGACTGTCAGATTTTGAGAAGAAAGATGAACTTTTACATCTGCTTTACCCAACGGATGAATTGTTATCAGATTCAAATAAACCTACGTTTGTGAATTCAGGTCAAGTGGTATTCGGAAGAAGACACTTTTTCTCCCTTGATTATAAACGGAAATCGAAACGCCTCAGCACCATTTATCAGATTCAGTTACGTGATGGGTATCAGTTCGTTGATATTCTTAGGTTCAGACATATCGATGGAAGTATAATACTTGATGTAGAATACTTGACAGAACATCAGCTTTCACTTATTCACGATTTTGGTGAAACAGCTAACGTTCCGAATGATGTTCTAGCCATCATAGTGGAGCAGTCGTTATATTTCATAGCTTCTTTTTCTGGTGTTTTTGATAACATAGCTTTTGATAGATTGTTGTATCCGTGTGTTAATTCGTGGTACGAAATTGTGACCTAACTGCCGACCGTGATTGTTTATTGATTATGCCATGCTCTTCAATTTTTGAGTACAATTAATCAATTTATAATATCCAAATAAGAGAGATTGTTAAACTTAACATGATATAACTTTTCCCCTTTCAAATTGTTATGCGGATCTAAAGATAAGTAAATAATTAAGTAAATTTGAGTGTCGTCATTGTAAATACCTTAATCATATGGTTTTCTTGACTTGTCAACTCGTTTAACAATCTCTTCGTGTGAATATTTGATATAATTTGACAGATTCTTTATGAGGGTGCTAAATTTAAATCAATTTGTTAGCATCCGTAATTTCAAGTGACTGCCTTAATAGGTATTAGGTATTATTTCAAGTGAGTTATCAATCTGTCTGGTCATGTCGTTTGAATATTCAGATCAAATTGTAACTATCATTGATGCTTGTGTTTGTATCATTAAAAATACATTTCTCAATAATGTGATGTTTCCCAATAAAATTATCCTAAATCGTAATTAATTGCGTTTTTATTGTCTCAAAATTGCAATTAAAGTACATAAATCATGTGAAAATTGCAATTTATTGTTATTTACACATCATAATTTCAATAAATGCATCCAATTGATTGCAATTTCATGCAATTAATCATCCATCAATTGAAATAAACAAAAGCATTTTAATTGCAATTTCTTCACAACTTCCTCTACCAGTGCAGTG